>CM060479.1:4687858-4690358 GCA_030544235.1 Lepturacanthus savala | reverse complement strand
GACCTTCATTGAAGTGTTTTATGGGTTTATTATTTATCGGAGGGTAATCTGAATTCAGGATTGCAGCTGCCCTGAATAATTCACCACCCAAAAAGATTATAGCTGCCTGTCAAACTGAAGAATGTGACTTTTGATTGAGGGCATTCGGTTCCAGTTGCAGGAAGTGGCATGGATGAGCATACAAAGTGTTGGTATTCAACACCAGAGGCCCACTTTCACATCCAACTTCCTCCTTTAAGCCGTTCTGTTCAATTTGGAACCAAGAACTTACTTATTTTCCTTTTAAACATGTGCTTCATATTGAGGAAACTCAATCATTCTGTAGTGGAATGTTAACATTTTTGAAGACAGGCTCAATAAAACTAGTTAAAAACCAGGTTATATAGGTTGTTAAACCTTATCATTTATATTTTAATCCTTTCTATTTATCTTTTAGCTATTTATACTGTTAATTTACTCATTTATTTATTCTTATAGCAGTTAATTTGAGCTACTTTTAGTGTTTTATTTATTTATATTCTTAATCCATGTAGTTTTATGTAGTTTTCAGGTAGTTTTATGTAGTTTTCAGGTAGTTTTATGTAGTTTTCAGGTAGTTTTATGTAGTTTTCAGGTAGTTTTATGTAGTTTTCAGGTAGTTTTATGTAGTTTTCGGCTAATTTTATCCTCTCATTGTCTTTATGTTTCCTTGATGGGGCTTCCTGCCTTTTTAATATAAGAAAAGTGCTTTAAAAATAAAGCTTTTTATTATTATGTCCCAAATATTCCTGTAAATATAATCAATCTCATAGTGTTGCTCTCACCTCAGTTTTAGATTTAGTTTCAGCAAAGAAGGACTTTCCGTCCAACATGTCCAGACAAACTCATTCATTTGAACCACACCCTCTTAATTAATTTGCTTTAATTAATCTAAACATCGTCCTCCTTTCCTCCCCCGGTTCACAAACACCACGAGGAAACAAAAGCAGCGAGGGAGAAACCGCAAATCAGCATCAGAAGATGTTGACCAACGAAAGACTGTTGCAGACAATTTGCCTCCTATTTTAATAATTCCCAAACTTGACTTTCTTTTCATGTTCAGCAGTAAAACAAACATTTTGTGTCACTGGGGGAAACAATCAGAAACATTTCAACACTTCTGCATTCATCACACTGCTGCACACACGGATGTTGATATGTCAACTCCAGCAAATAAGTTCCTGAAATGAAACAAAATGTGAAAGTTGATGCAAGTAAAAATAAAGAAAAGCTCGATTAATACTGATAATTTCATTCATCTTACTGTGAAATTGCTCTGCGAAGCTGTGGAAAATGAAAGCTTGCGCTCCAGGCTGCATTCTTGTAACTTATTGCGGTTAAACCACACCTAGCGAGGTTAATAGTTACTCTAGTTACACTTGAGGCCTGGAGGTATTTAAAGCCTTAAACCAGCAACCTGCACACACAGATTTTCAACATTACTGAAGCATGGAGGCGTGATTTCCACTGTCCATTGTTTTATTTGCTGGCACATTAGCATTAAGGAAATATCTGCAGTAGCTGAATGTCATTCCCTATGTTGGCACTTAGCTCCGCCCACCACACACACACACATATATAAACACACACATATGGTGGAGACAGGTGAGGATGACCACCTGCAATAAAAACCTTTTTGAGCAAATAACATGCAATCTTATACAAAGGAGGTCAGAGGTCAGGAGTGTGTAGCTGTGTTCTGATTGCCTGCTGGTTAGTTCCCTGCAAAGGGTGTTCAATGTTGTCGGGATTCCAAAACCGAGCAAACATTTGTCAGTTTTAAAAGGAAACTGTGCAGGGAAGAAGTGAACAATGGTTCATCAGTTTGCCGGAAGTTGAGAAGACGAATCCCCATAAGTCATAAGTTAGTGCAACTCTCTGGGGCGACAGAAACGTCTAAACAAAGTTCAGGTTATAGTTGATAAATGTCTGTAACATGGGTGTATTATAGACCTGGATATGGCGCCAATTTTTCCCAGTGGCCACTCTCGGTACTGCAACAAAAACAATTTTTCCCATAAACAGCCATAGTAAAAGTAAAGCTATAACCCTGTTAATTACTAATCTCTGGATTCTATATTTTTAAGTCATGGGCTTTTTATCCGTCAAACCCTAGTTTTAGTCGACTACAAAACTAAATATTTTAGTTAAAAGTCTTTCTTTAGTCTTTGAGAGCAAGTCGATAATCAAAGATCACACTAAATTTTAAGCAGGCAGCTAAATATACACATCGATCTAGATGGAATAAGATGCTTTTATCTTCTATTTTTTATTTTTCTGTGTAAATCAGGCAGGAATACACTTATTGAAACACCAGTTAACATGTGAAATGACTATTTATTGGCAGGAAGTTTTACCTCTTTACTTAAATTACACATTTTTTTCAAAGATTTAATGTATATAATTATATCAGTTGAGTCATTAACAATCATATTATGTATCTATTTATTTTTTGTATTCTTTTCTTTGCAGTTTAATGGAT
>CM060479.1:4670358-4682858 GCA_030544235.1 Lepturacanthus savala | reverse complement strand
CAAGTAGTTGCACAATATACATATATATACATATATATACATATATACATATACATACACACATATACATACACACATACATACATACATATATATATATATATATACATATATATATATATATACATATACATATATATATATATATATATATATATATATATATATATATATATATATATATATATATATATATATATACATATATATATACATATATATATATATACATATATACATATATATATATATATATACATATATACATATATATATACATATATACATATATATATACATATATATATATATATACATATATATATACATATATATATATATACATATATATATATATATATACATATATATACATATATATATACATACATATATATATATACATATATATACATATATATATATACATACATACATATATATATATACATATATATATATACATATACACATACATATATATATACATATACATACATATATATACATATATATATATATACATATATACATACATATATATACATATATATATATATACATATACACATACATATATATATACATATACATACATATATATATACATACACATATATACATATATATACACATACATACATATACATATATATACACATACATATATATATATATATTATATATATATATATATATACACACACATACACACATACATATATACACACACACACACACAGTGTTTATTAGAGACCTAATTAATTCTTTTAAAACTGTATTTTTAAACAGTTATTATTTATCACTGATCCATATGCCTAAAGGCCCATTTATACCCCACATGTGTAAATTACATCTGTATTTCTGTCCGGACATTCTATCCGTTAATACCTTCATACCCGTCCGTCTTTTACGTTAGGTGCACGATACACAACATTTCCTCTAGGTGGCAGTACTGGGCACCAATAACCAGTGTTAATAATAATGGTGACTGTCCTTATTGTTTACTTATTTAGCAATATTTGCCACAAACAAACGGAAAAAAGTTTGTTTTTGGTTTTATCAAAAAAAATGTCGGAGCAATATCAACCAATAGCATCCGTCAATCAAAACAAGCGTATTCCATGCTAACCAACCAAACTATATGCAGTTTATACCAAAAATACTTAGCAATATAGAAGCTAGATACTCTCAACATGGACATTCCTGTACAGATTGTCCAGTGTAATGGAAAAAGAGGCAAACTTGTGATTTGTGACCCAAATATTTATCCTTTTCAATATTCTTTCATTGAGTCGGTATTGCGTTTTTTGTAGGTGAAGTTTCTCCTGAATGTTTATACAACATTTCATGCTAATCCGTCCATTAGTTATAGGGATTTTTCAGTCTGGACCAAAGCGGTGGAACAAGCTCGTCATTGCCATCCTGTTGAATCCAAGCAGAGTGTGGAGAGATGACATTTAGCCATGGTTCAGAGCCTGATTCAAACCAAGAACCTCACTATTCTGTACAACTACAGGGACAGCAGCTGCTGCTTGTAAATCACGATAATCACACTACGGGATATTTCCTTCTGTATGGACTCCGCCTGACCTCGCCATTCGCGAACCGGTCTGGAACAATGTCTCAGTTCACTTTGGGTTTCCAAGGGTCGTTATCGAAGGGCGAAGGCCAAAATCCCTCAAGGCATAACTGGACACACGTACAAATAGGGTTGAAAAACTGGAAACTTTTCATGGGAATTAACAGGAATAAATCCAAAATTTACATAATTGAACGTTGGCCCTTAACATAACTTACTTGGCTAAAACAACCAGATTTAAAGGGATAATTCAACATTTTTGAAAATTCCTCCATCATCATGATTCCTATATTCACAGCTACAGACAAGTTTCCAGACCAGTTGCTCATCTATAGCTATGTGGCTAATGGTATTTTTTGGTTTCCCTCATCAAACTCAGCAAATACACAATCCAGCAACTTCCAAACACTGTGGTGGACGAGTTGTGACCTGCACATTCACCACGATTTGATCTATTATGGTATTAATGTTTAACTTGTAAATATGAAATAAAAGATGTATTCATGAGCTGGTAAGTGTTAAATGTTGAATATTTCCAAAATTCCTGAGCTCAACTTCCCATGGAAAGTTTCTGCCACTTTGCAGCTCTACATACAAACCAATGGCCGCCATCTTTGTAACACATATGCATGTCAGGCGTGACATGCATTTATGACAAAATACTTGGTTTTCTATCAAATTCAACATGTTTGAAGCAGTAAAATATTGTAAAACAACTTCTCACCTGTGACATGTTGCTTAGTTTTAGCATTTATTTCCATAGAACACCCAAAAGCAGCCCAAATAACAGTAATCTTGACTAAGTTGAATGGGCGAGTTGGAAAGTGGCAGAGATGCATCCAACAAGCTCAGTTCAGTTCAGTCCAGTTCAAACAACTTTATTAATCCCCATAGGGAAATTCAGTTTGCAGTAACTTTGCCTTATTAAAACAATTAAAACAATCAAACAAGTCAGAAGACACGGACGAGTGCAAATCATACCCAACATTCACATCCACCTGTCAGTGCTAACAGGTCAGCAGGATCCACTATAAATACAATAAATAGCAATGAGCAGGATACGATCGTTAAATCATTAAAGAACATCTGGTTTAACTCTCAGCATTAATGACTGAAGGAATAAAGAACATGTGGTGAAAGGTAGCGCCTCCTAGAGGGTAAGAGAGAAAAGTCTGAAGGAAGAATTTGTCTGATCCTTTATTCCTCTGGTTTTTAGACCTTAAGCTGGACTCTAATAATCCTGGAGCAGAATTTTTACCAACTGGTCCAGACTTCTTTTACAGCCAGTCTGTTAAACCAGCAGATAAAAGACTTCTAATAAAAGATGCCCCCTGAAACACTAAGAGTTCAAAGCTTCCATACCGGGTGAATCCTTTGTTGACCACGATTAAGTTACTCTCACCAAATCAACTGGAAATATGGATTCAGCGATCTAGATATAGCTCATTTATTTAGTTATTATTGCTGCGATTTTTTCAAAAAGCTGGTGATTCCACTGTTGAAAGTGGTTCTCATGTCTTCAACAAGGTCTAACCTCTTGATGCTGAAGAATCTCAGAGCAGAAAAAGGTTAATTTTGTCTGTTTTGTGGTTTTATCTCCACTCTCATGCTGTGTTAGCTTCCTTGCTAACTTCATGCTACTGCTCAGGAAGTGGACAGTCCTTTAGGTGGAGCACACAAAGTGCATTTGACTACAATGTTCTATCCAATGTTTCTGCAGGATCTTCTATTTGACGAGCCAAAAGTAAAAGGAAGTGAAACATTTTGCGCGTTTTACTGCTTTTACTGATTTTAGCGAAACTGTATGAAGATAAACCAAAAAAAAACAACCAATTCAATCCAGGTTAAAAAATGCATTGCAATGTGCATCACTAAGTAAAATATTACCAATTCTTTTCCAGTAATACCTTACAGCAACAATCAATACATTCCGGTAATTCATTACTTTTGTAAGGCGTTACTCCGGCCACCGTCCACATAGGATAAACAGTTGTGATTGGCCCAACCTGGACCAGGTCGGCTGGAAATCTGTCTGCACAGGAGGGGGGCCAGACGCGTTGGCCAGAGAAAATAAAACACGAGCTCGCGGATCCGTCTGGTTCCCAGGCCCGTGTTGACTTAGTTATGTCTGACAGACTTCTGACAATAAATGTGTACTCCTGTCAGCGACTTTGAAGCCTTATTGCTGAATACCGCGGGACAGATTTGTGGCCGCTTTCATCTCCAATAATTTCCCATCTCTTGCTTTTCGTTATCCCTTATAGATCTTCTTGTGGTCACAACCAGATGTCAGGTGACGACAGAATATCGCTTGACAAGTTGATAAATATTAAAAAACCCACACGTACAGTGGAGAAAAGTTAGATTTGCAGCCGGATTGTCAGGGCTCGGTGTACAGTAATGAGTCACACTTTCCCACAGCTGATTCAGACTGCAGCTGTCGTAGTAGTCCGGATTTTGATGAGTGATCTGGCTTGTGATGTGGTACCAGTATGATCCCATTTTTTACAAGCCTGTGAGACACGGAGCCGGTCTCTCTGGTCGTCTTTATCGGCCAAATGACAGCATCTTTAAATCTGGAATCTCTGGCATGGCACCAACACAGCAGTACTCCACTGCTCCAGTTGGAGAAATCTCTTGCACAGGAGTCTGTAACGTGTCTCTTGTGCACCAGGTTTAGTGTGATAAAGCAGGACGTCTGCAGAATTTAAGACACAACTACACTCAGTGTGTGCTTATTTACTTTCATACGCATCCCAAACAGCTAAAACTATTACTTTATATCACCTGTTAAAGTCCAAAAACCCCTGATACAGCAGCAGCATTGAGTTTTATGCATATACTGCATAAGAAAAACTATTTTTTTTACAACTATTTAGATATTTAATTTAGATTAGAGCTGTTTGTGTGATTATTTAATTGTCTCCTTTATAATAAACATCTTACAGAATATATTCTTCATGTTCTGGAATGATCCTCAGTGGGATTTATAGGATTTTATGGACAAATAATTGACCTTTGAACTCTTATCTTATTAAGTATTGAACTTTGCATGTAGTTTAGTGTATTTCTTTCCTGATTTGGGTCAGTTTGGTCTTATTTCAAGTTTTAAATTAAGCATTTTTATCTGTAGTAAAAAAATAATTTAGATTCTTTTTTTGCAATATTCTAGATTTCTTTTTCTTTATTTTATTTCTGTAATGATCTCCAATGTGATTTCTATGATTTTATGAACTTTATCTTCTTTGAACTCTTATCTTATTGATCATTGAACTTTGCATTTCAGATTATTTATTTATTTTCTTATTTCAAGGGTTTTTTTTCCTGATTCGGATCAGATTGGTCTTGTTTTAAGTTTTAAGTGATTTTTATCTGTAGTAAAAACAATATTCTAACTATATTTGCTCTATAACAGCAACATAAATAGATTCTGACTCTTCTATAGTCACCTCATATTGTAGATTTATTCTGATTCCAGGTTTAAATAAAATAACCTTTGCGGTTGTAGAGATATTCCACATTTATTATCATTTATAGCAGGAAAACTGAAAAACAGGCCTGTGGCTTAAAGGGTTTTAACAAAGGATTTAAAAATAATCAAAACTACCGATGATGAAGCTCAATACTAGAATCAAACCTTGGATATCCAACTATGTCAATAAATATATATGCTTCTTATACGTAGGTACAACAGTAAATGACATACAATAGAAAACGATTGTTCTCCTGCTCTTCTAATGGTGACAGTCAGCGTCATATCAGCCACATTCAACCCCCCACCATGACACTCTCTGTGTGAAACCCCCACTGTGTCTTCACACTGGTTGCTCCAGATATGAAAAGACACATGAAAGTCAGGTGGATGGTAGAGATTTACCTGATCGGATGTCAGCCAGTGCAGCTAATCAGGCTGCAGGTTGCAGCCAGCCATCTGTTAACCATTGATTGACCACCAAGGGTTATCACAAGAGGTCCAAAAATAGTAGAATCCAACAGGAACGATTACCTATAGTTACTGTATATATATTCCCTATAACAGAGGAAATCACTGGTGAAATAATAACATCAAGTACACTGAAATGGTTTCGATGTAATAAAAGTGACTTGACTCGGGCAAAGCAAACCACGCTGGTATGAACCGGGGCCTGCGAGCACAAATATTCCTTTCAATCACCTGGAATGGTGCTTCTGTCGCAGTGAGAGTATGAAATTACTGACCATGCAAGTGTCAGTAACCCTGCACTTAGTGTGAAAAAAGCTATTATTGGCACCTTTGCTTCCCTTATTTTTCCAGCAGCAAGCCTCAGGCTGCAGCAGAGCAGAAGGTGTTTATAAGCCATGTTTTCATAGAGCTTAACTGTATTTTATGTTATATATCAAATGTGATTATTAACCAGGGTTTTAGCTAATAATAACATTGATAATACTATTCTATACAAGCACATGTGTATGGGTAAACTCATGTTGTTCAGTTATCTACACTAATATAAGCTATACTCTATTATAATGACTAGTTCTATAGAGATAATCTCTAACTACTAATTAACTACTTTCTCTTGCTCTTTGATAACCACAAACCTTCATCTTATCACAGTAATTAACCACATAATTCACTTTAGTCTATATCTTAACCCCTTGATGCCTGAATATATCTACAATTGCATAAAAAATGTCATTTTTGTCCTTTTTTATTGGAAAAAAATTGTTATTAGTCCAAATAATCCAGTAATTAGTAGTCCATTATACAGCTCTGGGAAAAATAAGAGACTACTTGACTAAAAATGATTATTTTTTTCTGATTTTACTACTTATAGGTATGTGTTTGAGCTAAAGAAACAATTTAGAAACAAATTCCAAATAAAAATATTATTGTTTAGAGCATTTATTCGCAGAGAAATGACAAAAAATATGTTTTGAGACCTCAAACAATGCAAAGAAACAAGTTTAAATTCATTGTAAAACAACATAATACTAATATTTACACTTAAGACGAGTTCAGAAATCAATATTTGGTGCAATAACCTTTATTTTTAATCCCAGCTACAGTCTTTACCATTGTGACTTTATTCCACCCCAGCATTGGGGGAAGAAAGCATCTGCTATCTCTGCTGCAGTGGGAATAAAAACGGTTTGATGCAAATTTGCAGCAATAGGCATTAATTGTTTAACTCCATTTAAATAGATCTTAAATATTCTCAACCTCTGAAGGAAATTCTTGTATGGATTTGACACAGGAAGTAATAAGTCAGCATGATTTAACTTGGTTTATATCACTATCAGATCTTCAGTTAGTATGCACTGTGTTAATTTTCATAAAAAAAATACATTTTAATGCACAAAAGGCAGATGATGAATAGGTGTTGCCAGAGGCCAAAGCCTCATTTATCAACCTGTCTATTCTGTGATTAATTTACACCAAAGGAACCAAAGAGCAGATCCGACTGTCGAGTGTTTAGTCCTTCACTTTTATTCCAGACTGAAACGTCCAGGAAGTTGCTGAGTCGTCACGTTCCCTTCAGGATGTATAGTCATCACATACATCTGCTGTCATCATCAGGTCACAATCAATTATCATCACAAATATGCACTACAACTATAATGGCATTCCCATCATCCACAGCTGTGCTTTGTATTTAATGTATGGCCCTTTTTTTTTTTTACATAGACCATGATAAAAACTGCTGACAGGAGACGTCAAACTACAAATACGAATAATCCATGAAAGGTTTATGTTTGGAAAACCTTCCCAGAGCCTAGAAAAGTGATTTTAAAGTTCGTGATGTCATCCATGGGCACCATCTTTGAATCCTTTATTCTGTTCATGGTCTTAGCATTTTTATTATGTTAACGAGCATAATTAAGATGGTAACCATGGTGACATTATACCTTAAACATCCAGACTTTACTATTTACAGCTTCACAGATCTGGAAACATCACATGTCATTATTTTTAACTCAAACAGATAAATGACATTTAATATACTGTATGCACAATATAACATAATTAACATGTACTTTCAACCTGATACATTGAGTTTTATTGATAAATCCCAGTATTAAACCTCAGCTCCACTAAATAAAGTATTTTATAGTAGTAAAACACAATGTTACTGTTACAGCATCAATATATATCATCAATCATCAATACAGTAAGACAATAGTTTAATATAATATCAGTAGTAGAGACTATTTAGATATTTAATTTAGATTAGAGCTGTTTGTGTGATTATTTAATAATAAACATCTTACAGAATATATTCTTCATGTTCTATAATGATCCTCAGTGGGATTTATAGGATTTTATGGACTCTAATTGATCTTAATCATTGAACTTTGCAAGATAATTGATCTTATTTCATTTTTCTCCCTGATTTGGGTCAGTTTGGTCTTGTTTTAAGTTTTAAATAGTCTTTTTTATCTGTAGCAATTTATTTTTCAATATTCTAACTCTATTTTCTCTATAACAGCAACATAAATAGATCCAGACTCTTCTGTAGTCACCTCACATGTTGTAGATTTCTATTGATTCCAGGTTTAAATACAATAACCTTTGTGTTTGTAGAGATATTACACATTTATTATCATTTATAGCAGGAAAACTGAAAAAGGGCTGGAGATAAAGTGGTTTTAACAAAAGCTGTAAAAAATCCAGTGTTGAACTGGTAAAGCTCCAACACTAGAATTAAACCTTGTGAATAAATACATATAATCATAAGGCTGAGAAAGTGAACAACAGAGTGATGGGATCATTCTGAACCACGTTGTTGCTATGCCAGCAACCAACAAGTGTGAAACATCCAAGATTCATAAAGATCTCCCACATTTGACTGCATTATTCACCATCCGCCTACATAGAGATTACTTCTGCTCTTAATGTAGGTCATGCTATTGGATAATGAGATGACATTTAGTGCTCATAAGCAGACCTCACTACATTATAAATGATCAGCATTGTGGTTCTTTATGTCCGGTACCTTCATCCACGCGCTCTCCCCTTCACGTCGGGGGGAAAAAAGCGTGAATTAGTTTGATAATCACTGAGACGTTCAGGCATATCGCCTGCAGCTATACGTGTGATGCTGGTATTGATGATGCCATCACGGCCGTCTGCTGAAGCACTGACTGTCATTAATTAGACTGTGGCACTGCTGTTCGCTCCGTGTTCCCATGGTAACAATGTGTGGTGTCTACTTTCCCCCCGAACCACGGCAGCTATGTCCATCAAGGCACTGGTTTCCATTTTCCTCAGGTCGAGGAGAAATCTGCTGCTGCTGCAAAGCTCAAACACACTGCAAAGCTGAAATATTAACAGGTGAAGATGTACGGTTTATTCCACTGGCAGATCATTTATCATATTTCAAGTTCTTTTTCCTGATTTCGGTCAATTTAGTCTTTGTTTTAAGAAAACAAGACTTTTATTTAAAAAAAAAAAAAAGATTAAATTATCTTCAGAAAAGCTATTATGGAGATTGATAATAGACATTCAATGTTCAAATAATTACACAAGATAAAAATGAGGAAGAAAAAAGGAGACGAATAGGAAAAGATGCATTGAGATGTGGATAAATAAAATTAAAAAAAATGTAAATAAAATAAAATTATTAAAAAAAATAGATAAAATTGACTAAAAATAAAAAAAAATCTTTTTTTAAATAATTTTATTATTATTTGGGAGTTTTTATTTGAGAAGTGGATAAATAAAATTAATTTTAAAAATGTAAATAAAATACAATTAATAAAAAAAAGATTAAATTAGCTAAAAATAAAAAAAAGATTTTTTTAAAATAATTTTATTATTATTTGGGAGTTTCTATTTGAGAAGTGGATAAATAAAATTAATAAAAAAAATAGATTAAATTAGCTAAAAAATATCTTTTAAATAATTTTATTATTATTTGGGTGTATTTGGGAGTTTTTATTTGAGATGTGGATAAATAAAATTAATTAAAAATGTAAATAAAATACAATTATTAAAAAAATAGAATAAATTGACTAAAAATAAAAAAAATCTTTTTTATAATTTTGTTATTTGGGAGTTTTTAATTTGAGATGTGGATAAATAAAATTAATAAAAAATAAATAAAATACAATTATTTAAAAAATTTATTAAATTGGCAAAAAATATATATTTTTAAATAATTTATTATTATCTGGGAGTTTTTTATTTGAGATGTGGATAAATAAAATTAATAAAAAATAAAATAAAGATTAAATTGACTAAATAATTTTATTTCTATTATTTAGGAGGTCATGTACATTTCATATCATGAGCGTTTATAACACATACATACACTTACATCCAATTTTTCCAATTTTTTAAGAAAATATTTGTCTTATTTTCTTAAAACAAGGTCAAATTGACCCAAATCATGAAAAATAAAAACTTGAAATAAACTAATTATCTGACAGTGGAATCATTGATCCAAATACAAGACGTTTTCACCTGTTATTCAGTGTTTGTCAGTCTGTATGATAAGATCATTTATTGTGAAAGTCTGATCCTTCTCCACACTATTATAATAGTTGTGATACATGAAGCCAAAGCACCACTGGCTACGACTTCTGAACTTACCCGGCAAAGAAAAGTGGGAGAAATCACACAAACATCTATTTGGGACATTTCTCACTCTAAACAGCATTTGTTCCAGCGAGTTCCCCCGAAGGAGAAAAAAAGGTTCTTTCTCACCAGCAGATTCATGATAATCCTCCCTGTGGGTCACAGCTGAACCCTTTCACTCTCTAAGCTGCGGCTGCTGGACAATGCTGTCACTGAGCATCCTCACCTGCTGTATGGACCAAGATATTAACGTGATGAGCTGAACGGTTCAACTACATTATATATATATATAGATACACCACCAGTCAAAAGTTTTAGAACAGCTTGATTTATCAGGTTTTCTATAAATTGCCCTAGTTTAATGTGTGACAGATGATGATGGTCTGATGTGGATTATGTTGCTGTAGGATGAACTCCTGACTAACTAGGTCTAGATCATGGGGTTCTGCTGAGCTCTAGAGCTCTAGTCCTAGAAAAGACCCAGACATCAGGCTTCATCCATGCTGATATACAGACGGGGGTTAATTAACACTTTAATCACTTTATTTAAGTCCATTACTGCAGAAAAGCTGCATGTCTGAGTTGTTAACTATCACTGAATTCCTGATAACTGATGGTGGATTATATATTTAATATTAATCATTCTTTTTCAGTTACACCAGTTGATATTTCACATCACATAAATGGACTTTTAAATAAGAAACCAACATGAATGAGGCCTGATAAATACTTTTAAGAAGTTTGTGACTTTCTCCTCTTGCCAAACATTTGTCACAAGCTCATACATATATTTTAGCTGAAAATTATTAGATGTCATGTATCACAACTGATTTTTACAATAAGAAATCTTGAATGGCACCTACCACTTTATTAATATTCATCAAATATGCACTGCAAAAACTGAAAATGTCTTCTGCTATGAACAAGAACTAATAACTGAACTCAACATTTTTCTCTGTTTCACTTATTCCATGTTTTATTTCTTATGGAAAATCATTTATCACTTTTTCTGTTATATTATTTAACATTTCATGTCAAAAAATGTACGATTTCTGTAATAAAAAATGGGACAAATGGACTTTTAAATGACCAGCATGAACACAAAATGTATATTTAAAGAGACCCGAGAAATGCTTTTAAAACTGTTTTGGACTTCCTCATTGTGCCAATCATCATTTCTCATATATATATGAAATTATTCCTCAGTAATTTAAAGATATCACTTCCATGATCTGATTAAAGTGCATGACTGCTAATAAATGAGCTTGATCCTGTTGAGTCCAGCTGAGCATTTTTCTCTGATTCTTTCACTTATTCCATGTTTATTTCTTATGCTTATACAAAAACATTTGTGAGTGATTTTGGTGATACTTCCACCGGAGCGCCTTGTAATTACGCCTTCACCGCACGGCGCCGTGGGTGGCCGCATCATTTCAATGAGAAAGCAGATGCATAAAGCAAACATCCTTTTACCGCCAGGTAAATATACTCCGAAAATTTCTGGCTAATTATACTCTTTCAACCGGTCTAAATGAATCACGAAATTATTCCAGGCCTGTTATTGTCTGCTGCTGCTGCTGCTGCTGCTGCTGCTCAGGAAAAGATGCAATTACCCAAGGCAGTGTGTGAGCAAATATGTGGGTCACAATTCTAGGGCACGGGTGGAAAGGGCATTTGCAGCTCTTTTCTTTGTGCCACTGTCTCAAGCTCAGATCTGAAGTTACATCTCTGATTAAAATCTCTGGCCTACTGCTTCTTGTGTACGGCCCCGAAGAAACATTTTGTGCTGACAAACAGAAAAAAAAAAGAACATAATCAATACAAATTCATCTGCGTTTTTAAAACCACAAGCAGCCACTCTCTGTCGTTCTGTGTGCGGAGACGATGGAGTGAACTCGAATAGCCTTTTGCAAACGGGCCATGGAAAAAATGACCTTATGTCTCCATTCCTATCTATTGCTATTTCATTTTCCTTGTTATGAAACACTGTGTTGCGTCCTCCTGAAAGCAGACGAATCTCTGGTTCTATAAGAAAACATCTTTATTCCTGAATCTGCAAAAAGAAACAACATCGACAGCTACACGTTCAATTTCTCATTCGTTTTGAAGGTAATTAACATTATAGTTGAACCATAGGGTGTTAAATCAGCTGCAGATGGCCTCTACTTTCACCTGAGGGCTTGTTCAGTGAGAAAATGAGCTTGTACGTAATCATAATAGATGCCTTGCTTAGGAAGTGGGTTAATAGCGTCTACATTTTTAATGACAAAAAGGCTGAATCATTAGTAGGTTGAAAAAAACCCATCACACAGTAGTTTACACTCTGGTTAATGCTTCATGTGGAATACGGCTAATTCAGAC